>JAECUM010000629.1:0-39751 GCA_016617855.1 Megalonaias nervosa
TTCCATTCAGTATACAGAATAATTCACTCAGCATCCATTCCATGAATTCTGTATTATTCATAAGCAAATGTAACTATCTATGTACACTTTTAATAAAATTTATGGCCATGTATGTGTATCCTTTTTGAGATACTATTCGAGTGACATTTGCATTCATGCATAGTACACACATCGGCTGCATCGGTTATTAAATTCCTTACCTAGTGAACCATAATACATTAACCGAACCTAAATTGTTAGATTAGAAGATTCCCGTTCAAAAGTTTATATGCATCACATATGTAAATCTCATATTTAAACATAGTTATGCAGTGGCATCAGATTGAAGTTTTGTTATATAGTTTCATATAAATCTTTACACAATAAATACATTTTGATAGAGAGGTGATCAATGATTTCTGTACACAAGTGATAAGACACTATTTTAAACTAGGTTATTTCCAGTAGTTTCTGACATCAGCAATATTTGCGGGAAAGATTTTTGATTTATAAAACAAAACCAATCAAAATTACTACATAATATAATCAATTATTAATAAGAAACATTAGTGAGTATGCTGAGAGCAGACTGCAGAAACGGTCATACAGTTAACAAGGGTTTTAAAAAAATAGTAGCTTTTGAGTACTACTTTTAGCTATTTTTTTATAAGCTGGAGGCTCAGTATATGTCAGTGAGAGAGAGAGAGAGAGAGAGAGAGAGAGAGAGAGAGAGAGAGAGAGAGAGAGGACTGGCCTGAGGAGGTATCGAAGTGTAATTAAGTGGATTAAGAATATGATTCCCTATCAATTGAGCTACTGCAACTCCTTTTAAGGGGTGAAAGTACATGCGTACATACATACATACATACATACATACATACATACATACACATTCCATTGCATATTTAAAACAAACATATATGGTTAATAATGATGTAGATAGAATATTGTGAATTGTTCTGGCTTGGAATTTTAAAATAGCAATTTCAAGAAGAAAATGTTAACAAATGTGTAAAATAAATGTGATGGCCTGAACATCTCAATACATATACATTTATTTCTATCTTATTTGTCTTCCCTAAATATTTTTGCTTAGTTGTGAAAAGAAGAATTTTTTTTTCTCAAAAAAGTCTGGAAAGTCTACATTCAAGCCATCTGCACTGTCACACAGGAACAACTGCAGAATCACATATCAACACATTTGTCTTTGTATCAATTATAGTCAATTATATTCCAGCAAACTGATACTGATAGTGCTGAAATATGATAGCTGTCTTGTCCTAGAGTCCAGTACTTAGGTCTCTCATAAAGGCAAACTGATATCAGTTGTCTGGTCATTTCTGAAACTTAGTCTTCAGAGAAGTGCGATTGTAGGGCAAAATGGACCCCAAAGATAAGAGGGGTATAAAAGACAATGTTTTTGTTTTCAAAGACATGTTTGTTTTTACAGTCCCAGGGTGTGCTAGTCACTAGACAAAATTCCCATTGACGCTAAACAGTCCCAGGGTGACATTTTGACGCTATAAATCGTGACGCTATACAGTCAAGGGGTGTGTGTGTGTGTGTTTGTGTGTGTCTGTAATTCTAATTCCCATTGACGCTATTCTATCCCACTACACTACTAATATCGTTTGGTAATGTATGGGTTTATATGGGGATTGTGTCTCTTTCATCATCATATAAACTTACTAGCAATCTAGGAGTTTATATGATGGTTTCGTTATCCTCTAATTTTTCTAAAATGTCGTTTGGCAATTTAGGATTTTTCACATGGGGGTTATATGTTGTGCTGTCCTTAATTAAGTTTATATGTAACTGTGGCATCTTAATTAAGATTAGATGTTGTGTAGTCCTTAATTAAGATTAAATGTTGTGCAGTCCTTAATTAAGTTGATATGTAACTGTGCCGTCCTTAATTAAGATTAGATGTTGTGCAGTCCTAATATATAATGCTGTAACTATGCTTGCTGTAAATATGCCAGAAATATGTGTTGTGCCGTCTGCAAAAAACATTCCTCTCTTAGGAATATTATTTTGGTCTAAATATTGCAGTATCAGATGTTTAATTTTGTATATCATTATCAAAATGTGCGTCAACTATATTATCAACAAAATGTCATTGGATCATCTGCCCAACCTCTTATTCGTTCGTCATTTTCAGTTGCGAATAACCATACTGATCTATATTTTGGTGATATATGGTAACCAATATTTTTAATACAATTGCTTATTAGTTTAGGTTTTATACCAGTATAGCTTGAGGCTGATTTGATTGAATTAAATCTTTTAAAAAATCTGTTTGTCAGATCAAATCCAAATTGTCGGATTGGATTATAATGATACATTATATATAATATTTCATTGTTTAATATGAAATAAATCTAGAGGTCCAGGATCATCTTTCCAATGTTGGGAGGGGGTGGTGGGGGTGGGGTCTCTGGTCTAGAATCCTCTTTTGGTTCAGGACCCTCATATTCATATACTACTCATCATCCATTTCAGAGGGGACGCAAAAATAAAAACAAATTAATATTTCCATTTCTTGCAGCCATTCCAGCGTTATTAGCCGCTGCAGCTCTCACAGGTGAGCACACAGCTGCGTCAGTGGCAGTCAGAACTGCATTTGGGATGCCTATGAGAAAGGGTCTCTTAAAGGAATAAGAAAAGAATAGCTCTTCTAATGCAAAGGGTAACTCGCAGAGATTCTCGATTAGCCGGGACAACTCGCAATAGGTGCTGCTTAAGACCTCCGTGCGTTCATAAACCATTGATTTATTCGCTATGGCAAAGTCGGTTTAGCATTTCCGAGATGGCTTTATGATGTATGAACTCGGAGACAAGGAATGTACATCCACAATTCCACGAAGGAATTAAATAGGGATTGCTAACCGGGATCTAATAAAAATATTAGGGTTTCATAGGGTCTCATACATGGTAACTCCTCACCATGTTTTATGTTTGCGCTAGAAGGGACTAGCACTGCCACTTGACAGTAGCATGAATACCAAAATAAAGACAAAAGTAGGAATGCCTACTTATCAATTGTTTCAATTGCATGCGCATTAACCTAAATATGTTGAACCTATTGTGGGCATACATTTCATTCCAAATATCACTGTATACCGTATTAAATTCACTACATTTGAATTAATGTGAACTGAGCTACTTGCCTCCAGTTCGTTCTATAATCACGCCGTCAGGTGAAAATATTTTTAAGATAATGCGATGAGTTCAGAAATGTATAAGTATCATAATAATCGGATGAACTCTTATTGCGTAGGCAAAATCAACGGAAATAATTTATTTTTGAATGTATTTTTCCTGTTCGAGCGTCCTTTATTCTAACCAACGTTAACTAGAACGATATTTTTTTTTTTCAGGGACACCGTGCAATCCTTAGAGGAAACCTTGCCCGTATCAACAGCGCGAGAGATCAATCCATCATTGACGGACTAAAAGGTAAGCATTATAAGAACTATTTGTGACCAAAGTAGAAAAGTTCACTAGTTTGTCCATAAAGGCCCTTCAGCCTTGTTTTGTGCAAATTGATTAACATTTTGTCAGGTTCAGTTGGGGATTCCATATATAACGTTACTTTAAATGCAGTGTCGTCATGCTTTCTTCTCATTTATATTCTGCATTCGTTGTTTAAACACTAATATGTTCATTTACAATTCATTAGAACCCCATGTGGTAAAGTAGCATTTTTTTCTATTGTTTTAATATGACTAAGTTGTGGTATGTATGTATGTATGTATGTATGTATGTATGTATGTATATATATATATGCATGTACGTATGTATGTATGTATGTATGTATGTATGTATATATGTATGTATGTATGCATGCATGCATGCATGCATGCATGTAAGAGGGGCATTTAAAACGTTCTGAATACTTTGTTGCAGCATTTTTTTTCTCTGAACCTGTCAATAACCTCATTCTAATTGAAAGACAAGTAACATTATATAAAATTATCTGCTGGTGGAACGATCGCACGTCCGGAACCTGCATATATATGTTCATTACTTACTTGGTAAAATGTCGAGGAAATAAAAGCAGTTGTGCTAAAAATCAAAATTCATACTAGAAACTCCAGATGATCTTGGGGTACTCCATGAACGGTATGGAAACCAGTTTGGATGCAGTTTGCAAGGACGTGAAGGAAAACATCCCTTACAATAATTTCACATATTACCTACTATCCACACAGAAGGGAATTAAATAACCCAATATCTACTATCCGCACAGAAGGGAAGAAAACAACCCAATATCTACTATCCACACATAAGGGTAAGAAAATAACCTAACATCTACTATATGCACAGAAGGGAAAGAAAAGAACCCCATATTTACTATCCACACAGAAGAGAAGAAAAAAAAGACATTATATAATATCCACTCAAACGTACGGGCACGCGTACAAACACACAAATACAAACATCAACAAACGTATGCGCACTCACACAAACACACACACACATCAGTAAAGGAATGAATTTTTATAATTACACTGCTCCATAAAATACACATATTGGAAACTTGATGATTTTCTGTTTTCTAGAGATCTTGTTACCCCTGAAATGGGCTGTTTTTTGAAACTTCAAATACACATGGTTAATGGTGACATCGCCCAGGTCTAGCCGCACACACGCATCGTCTGCTCCAGTCCTGCTCCCAATTGATGCGAGTGGTTGAGAGTTCTGAGGGAGGTTGATTGGCTTCACTATTCCACTCCTCAGTTTGAGGGATAGTGAAGACTTGTTGTTCCTTCTTCTGTGCCACACTCGAGGATGATGATCTGGCTTCCTTACCTCCTGTTGACGCTTTACTGGTTGATGTGGCTGAGGCTGTGGTTGACGTCAATGTGGTGGTGTTGCTATTGGCGGTGGAGGTGTACTGACCATCGGCTTCAACCTCACACATAGGTAATAGCAAGAGGTGAGAAGGGATCACTCTCTTATTTTCCTTCTCCTATTTTGTCTTCTTTTTCTCTTCCTCTTCTTCAATTCTAGCTGCTTCTACTATGGCCTCCATAACAAGCTTATCTAAAATGCCCCTGGTATACTCCAGGTGAATTTGAAGTTCTAGTAACTTTGCAGTTTCGTTATTCATTTTATCTTGTTGATACGTCAACGATGGGTAGAAAGACAGATGAACGCTGCGTTTTATGTCCCTGAAGCACGGACGTGAAGGCAAACACCCTTACACCAAAACTCACAATGCCGATATTACCATTACATGGAACGCGCGGACCTAAAAGAAACTCTTACGTTGACTTTTTACTTACAAACACTTGCATACAGTAGTTGACAAGACAGAGAAACGAAGTGCTTATAGACACACTTCTATTTTTACTTACAAAAGAAACGAAGTGCTTATAGACACACTTCTCTGTTTTTAACTACAAACGCAAATTTCGGCAATTTGATTAGTGTGTGTTTTCTAGAGTGCTGGGGTAGCCCTGAAATGGGCTGGTTTTCTTGACGGGGAGCAATGGCAATCTTTTATCGTCTAAGATTGCGTCACCGTTTGCAGGATTTTCCACAGGATACGGCCTTCTTCTGTGGAAAGAGAAGGAAAACTCCCTGGTGATCACACGACAGTCGACAAAACCTCTGTCTGACTCCTGCTGCTGTTGCTGCTGTTGTTGATGCTGCTGCCGCTACTGCTCTCTGCTTCTGAATTCTATACTTTTCCGTCCATTCTGTCTCCTTCTTCAATTTTTTCTCTGAAGACCTCTTATATCAAGTCTTCAACCACTTTCAACATCCTGTTATTCTCTATTTCATCAGGCTCAGGTATAAGGTTTTGCCTGACACAGTGTAAATTCATGTAAGCTTCCTTCAGCTTGGCTAGTCTTGAACACATCTTCATAGTAGGATGAGTCAACAATAAATGGTCAGACTGGAGATTGCCTCGCTTTATATGGCTCAAGCGCGGATGCAATAGAAAACATCCCTACTGGTTTTGTTGGGTCGGAACACTATGATAGCTTATCTTTATGGTGAGGAATATAGAGATGTCAAAAACTGTGTATACAAATGTTCGAAAGAAACGACATACACATTTTTTGTCAAAACACAACTTATTTTTATTCAACAAACAACTAACAACTAACAATTCAAATGACATCAAACAAATTATTTCTGCCAAGATTGTCAACGTTGTGAAGTGAAGTTAGATGGATGGAAGTCAAGGGGCCATTGTACACTACGTTTCCTAGAAAAGACAAAAAATAGGCATAAGGGTCACAAAACCATCGATCTACTTTTTCATCGTTTCTAGAAGATTTACGTTCAAAATAAGTCCCTAAATGTTCTAAGGGATATGGAAGACTGCGTTGTTGAAAAAAATACACACAATATTGTCCACACACCATAGAATTTGTGATTTGTTATTTCACATGATTGAATCGTGTCGTCTGGGCATTTATTCTCATTAAGTCGATGATGTCGTCTTCCAAAGGTGGCAATCCATATGAATCAAAATACTCGGCACAACCATCTTTAGGGAACTAGACGGATGCCCAGTGTGTTCCTGGGAGAAGACTGTCGTCCGTGTTGATGACATAAGCCTGATATTCTTGAGTTTTGCGATGAGGTAGTTCATCTTTAGCACATATGACAGGATTCCAAGAAGCAGTGTACGCACTGTTGTTCAAAAGGTAATAAAATTCCACGATATCCATTTTTGTTCCATTCTTTTCATAGGTAATGATAAGTCATCAATTCAATCCTGACTTTTTGCCTCAAAATCTCTGACAAGTAACCGTTTCTTCGCATCATCTCCGCACTCCGAGCCAAGAGAGATTCGATGTGATGGATCTCTAGAGCAATCACTGGAGGAAATAAATGATCTTGCAAGTCTTTGTACCACTGATGTAACACTGCTTCTTCCGAGATGAGACCCTAAGAGTCGTCCAGATGCTCGTCCAATTTTTCTTCTTGATCATCATCAGACATTAATCGTGTTGAATTTGAATCGGAAGATTGTTTTGACATCCATAGCAATCTTTCTTGGTCAATTACATAATTTTATCGGACAGGTGGTTGGCAAAACAGGACACTAAATATTGGTCTTATTCTCGCCATCTGGACGTGGCAACTATGTCCTCTTCGTGTTTGCCTTGTGGTTCTGCTTTCACAGTATACTCCCATTCCATTTCCAAAGATTCTCTCCACTTTTCAAAGAGGGATAATAGTCTTCCATAGCTTCTAATAGTCTAGAATGACTTCTCTAAAACTGTTGATTTGTATGGTATTATCGAATTCGGCATACAATATGACGTTCACCGTCTCGGCGAGAGCTTCTGCAAACTGAAGTTCCACACACAGTGTACCTGATTTTATAGGGTGTAAATATCCCTCGTCGCTGCCTTGGTCTGGAGTGAAATAAAAGGCTCACAAAGTGTAACCTCCTGCAAATTCTTCGTACGAAATGCCGTGGCTGGTGTTGGTCCCTAGCTGTCCTGTGCTTTGTTGTTGTTGTTGTTATAGGGTTTAACGCCATTTTTCAGCACAAGATAGGCTATACATGGCGGCCAGTATTAATGGTGGAGGAAGAACCCTGGAAAATCCCGGGAAGAACCACCGACCCACGAGAAGCTACTGGCAGACTTTCTCACGTACCCACGTTAGCCGAGCCTGGACTCGAACTCACGCAGACAGAGGTGAGATGGCAGTGATCCGTAACGGTCAGCGCTTTAGACCACTCGGCCACTCGGGGCCCCGCTGTCCTGTGCCTTCGTACAGGGACAAGTACGATCTCAAATAATTCTTCTGGGCAAAGTTATGTTCGAAGGGTCTGGTGAACAAAGTTTGCCATCGAGACTGACTTCGATCTTGGACACTCTGTCGTGCTTAAACTGAAAAGGGTTGGCAGTGACTGCTCCGTTGATGGCTGCATTGCTAACGATGCCAACGATTAAACGTTTTGGGTAACTGTCCTTGGAACAGATGATTTTCGACCTTGGATCTTTGTACAGCAGCAATGGTGAAGGTTTTCACTTCCACTCGTCGTATCGGATACTTGGTGGTCGTTCTGCACATAGTGTGACTGATGTCGTTTCCCACTTTAGGCAACAGTTCCACACGACGCACGTATAGTCTGGCTTCTTGGATAATGGTTTTGTATTTGTTGGCATGGGCCATCAAATGGAAAACGGTACATATACGATTCAGTCTCAGGCGGATATCCACTCCGTTCAGCAAAATACTTTCCTTGCAACCACATGTCCAAATGCAAACGATCCAACAGTTCTAAACTACGTCCTTGCAGAATTTTCTTTCGACGGTCATTAAAATCCACATTGTGCGGATCGTCATCAACTGCTAGGGATGTGTCGTTAAATTTTTCCTCACCTGCTGTGTCAGGTTTCCATAACACGCAAGCATCCAGATGAGTGTTCTTAGCCTCTTTTCCGAACGTCAAGCGATTTTCGAGGTAGTCTTGATAAGGGTAAGTATCCATGTTGCTGCTGACGAGTTTGTTATTCAAGTACAAATCTACTTCGTTGAACAAGGAATGCATGAAATTGTTGAAGGGAGCTAATCAATCATCGGCTCCTGGAGCAGGGTCGTCCGTGTTGATCACTTTGACTTTCAGATCCAAATATCTGCTATTCAGAACGATGTAAACTTCGGGCTGTCCTTTGATTTCAAATTCGATGGAAGCTGAATTCATCAAGGAGGGGACGGAAGGAAATTTTACCCATTGGGATTCTTGCATCGTCATCATGGTGGGTGGCATGGCAAACAGATCCAGTTCCTATTTGAAACAAGCGCAAGACACTCGTTGCAAGATATTTATCTCTCTGTTTGTGATTCAATAATCAAAAATGTATAAGTCTCGGACGGTTCTTCTTTTCTTGGTCTCTCTAGGTCTGGGGGTGTGAAGTCTTCTAAAGGGGAAGAATGGAAGAGGCACCAGAAGTCTTTCATCGTTTTCAAAACAGGAGCCACCGAATGAAACGCCGATTTCAGCATATCTCCTAAACCGAGTCCTCGCTGTCAAGCGACTCGTCGCTACACAGGATATATGACTTACAAGTTCTTAGAGAATCGTTTTCGAAAATGGAGTTTCACTGAGACTTTCCCTTTGGTGAATGCAATATTTTGTCCCAGATCTCCTTTTATAGTAATGTTTACACTGTGGAAATACGACTTATTGACATTCAAATAGTGAACATGTACCAATTCTTGTGATCGTGTTTGCTGTTTCCACCTTTCTCGGCATAATCCACTTTGAAAGGAATGACTCGCAGTAACGGTACGGAGATGTGTCCCACCAAGTTTAACTCCACCACATCGAAGAACACAAAGATCAAATTGAGTCCTTGGTTCACTTATACAGGGAATCTAAAATATTTCGCAAATTCCAAGTTGCTGATAACGGCTGGAATGTAGTTTTTAATCCTGATCATCCTGTGGTCTCCACAAGATGTCATAAAATTCAGGACAAAATGTAATGGCCAACACTTTGTCCTCTGAAAATTTCAACAGCAAGCGAAGAGCTAATTTTTTATCCTACTCGATCGCGACACTTCGTTTGGTTTTCTCTAAGGCTTTGCCAAACAGTGCATTGAATTTGGCAGCAATTGTCTTTACCAGATGTTGACCGCTAAAATAATAGCCTGCAGGAATGGTCAACAGATCGGTGAACCGTTTTGTTTTGGGGTTATGTGTTTTCATAGTGTCACCTGCAGTGACACGTTAATCCAAGTTTAGTTGCACTTGCTCGTCATGAACTTCGACCGCAAAAGTGTTTTGATTTTCAATGATGTTTTTGATTTCAGTAGGGTAAACGATTTCCACCAAAGCCACTTCTCAACGGCCTTCTTGATCCAATTGGATGGCCTGAGGTAATTTGGCAGTGAAACAGCATAAAGTGTTGTTGGGAAACACTTCCATGGAACTGTCACTGGGTAACGTTAAGTAAATTGATTGTTCATAATTCCAGCGTTCTAGTGTTCGAGAGGTCACTTGAGGTGAGAGGAGTGTCTAAATGAGGATTGTTGTGGTTGTTGGGGTAACTGTTGGGATTGTGACTATTTTTGGACACAAGGATCCCGTTGTTACCGTTAGAAGAGGATTTCAGGGACTGATTGGGATGCAAGTAACCGATGCAACTGCTGAGTAAAATGGTCCACAACTGTTTGTCTCCTTGCTGCAAACTCACATTAGCAATAGCAGCACCGATGACACAATACACCACACAGATTTGGAAGAAAAAGACGATTTATGTTTTAGTCACACGTTCTTCACACCACATCTAAAAGTTCTGCCTTTGTAGATTTTGCACATAAAACTGGGTGAAAGAGTGGTCACTGTTTTTGCTAAGGCTATGTTGAAGAGCATGATGGCCACGTCTTTTTATAGTTGATGACTTGCGAGGCGTCGATCCAATAATCAAAACTGGGATGATATACTTTCCAACGTGCTTTGACTTCTTTGACACGTCATTTTCCCACTTTACAGGTTTTTTGATCGGGAGTTACATCTTGGGGAGCATATCCGATACTCCGATGGTAAGATTGGTTGTACGCTTGGAACCAGGTGCGGTAGGACGTCAATGTACTTGAGAGTGTGTTGATGCGTAAAATATTTCCACATTCGTTCTTTCAAGGTGAGTTGAAAACGTTCCACGATGCTGGCTTTGGTTTCGGGATTCTCGGTAAAGAAAAAATGAATGGCTCGTTTCTTTAATTCTTTTTGGAAAGCTTGGTTCAGAAATTCGGTGCGTTTGTCGGTTTGCCATCGAAAAGGGTGACGACCGCTTTGTTTCAACACCAGTTTGAGGGCTCGCCCTAACTCAGTGGTCGATTTAGATCAATGTCACGACCCAGGCAAATTTGAAAAAGACGTTGGTGACACAAAACAAATATTTGTAGCCACGATTGTAGGTGGCCAAATGAAAGATATCGGCTAAATCGGCTTGCCATTGATGATCGATGTCCTCTACTCGGGTGCGACTTCTGGAAATTTTTTATCGAATGGGTTTGTGTAAGGAGTACGTGACTTGTTCTTATAACAATCGTTGCACTTAACGTAAGCGGACACTTTTGAATCTCGCTGTGGCAGCACCATACAATTTCTGAACTTCTCCGTAACCTGCAGGTTGGACTGTATCGTAATAAATGCTGGTTAACACCTTCTCCATCAGGAAATGTTTTTAATAAGTCACATACTATTCACTGATGCTACTTTGAATGGAGTAAGGTGGTGGTGGCTTGGTAACGGCTTTGCGTGTCCGACGTGCCACGGGAGTAGAAGTCGACGGTACTAGTGATAGTGGTGGTGGTAATGGGATGGCTTTAGTCTTGCTTTGTCTTTACACTTCTGGTGTCCCTTCCTTGTTTTTTACTTCTGTCGAAGGAGGAGTGGACATCATCTTTTTAACCCAAGCTTTGAGTTCTCGTTGGGGTGTGGGGGAAGGGGTCAACAAGGACGCTGCAATCCTACTAGGGATGGGAGCAGCTGATGATGTTTGAAAGACTTTAATTTTGGGGGTAGTTACTTTCTCAGCAGTGGCCACTGCAGCTAAAGAGGAGTAGGGTGGTGTTACCGCTGGAGGAGAAGTTTTACATTTGAAAGATGCGTGTGGAATCGGGTTTGGCTGGAATCACCATCAACGGAGAAGTGGAAGAACCTGAGGCTCCTTGAGACGTGGTCACCGTCGTTGTAGGTCGTGACCTGGGGATGTATGGTTGCGTCCTGGCCGAAGTGTCTCTCTTGCAGGTAGAAGCTGTTTTCTGGGGTCTTTTCTGAGGACTTTTTCTTTTCCTGGTGACTTTTCTTTTTCTTAGACTGTGACCTGGTCTTGACATCACTGCTCTTTTTCTTGTGGGTAAATTGGGGAGTGACATTTTTCTTGGGGGACCTTTGGGGGCATTATGATCACATTTTAAGAGGGAGCGAATTATGACACCTCCTAGAGAACCGCTACCTCCACTTTTCAAAATGATTTGCTTTTTGGTTTGAGAGTCGATGCGGTGATCTGACAGTTGCTGAAAGACTACTTTGTTTCTCTCAAAAAACCGTTTGGTCTGATATGAGATGTCAATGATGCCTTGCAGTAATTGACGTGATGTCACCGTAAACCATTGTAAGACTTCGTTGAGACTGGCTTCTAAGATACGAGCACGTATGTGTTGATGTTTTGTCGCGACTGATGCCGTACAAGGCACGAATCAATTGGACGGGGAGATGAGACTGAAGGGACGTCATGTTGACAAGGTGTGAGACAGATCCAAAGTGTCAGAGGTTTTTATAGATTATTTTGTTTGTTGTTGTTAGGTCGACGGGGACATGTTCACGACAGGTACTCCGTCTTGGCACCAGTTGTGAAACAGATGTGTACGGATTCGCGAATAATCGGGCGTGTTTTTTTTTTTAAATCCACGAGTAAATAGGCGTGTGGGGTTTGAGTGGCATCTCGTACGCATGTGTCAGCCATGTCTGGCTAAGACTTGCACTTGTGATTTACCTCTAGGGCTTTTAAACAAGACCACGTAACGAGCATCGAGACTGATGATTTGATGGGCTTTGCTTCGTTGAAACAAATTTTGGGGGATGTAAATGACACTGACACTACGATGATGCCCTTTGCGCTTAAACCACAGTTTAATTTCTTCTTCGTCTTCTCCTAACAAGTCATCGAAGATGATCAGATGGGTTTGACTAGGGTCAGACACGATCAAGTCACTTTCACCAGGAATGCCTTCGATAAAAACGATGGAATCACCTTGACTTTCTCGCAAGCGGCTGTACACTGATTGGTTGGTTGGTTGAATTTTAACGGCGCACCAGCATTGTGAGACTATTTAGCGCCATACAAAAGGTTATATCTTTCGTCATTTAAAAGGGGTAAAAAATCATTTGCACTCCCCGTTGATCGGGAAACTTTATTTATTTATCACCGTTACTATTTTATCGTTTAACTCTCAACTGTTTGGTTTCGTATCGCTGGTCTATACGAAACCAAACAGTTGAGAGTTAAACGATAAAATAGTAACGGTGATAAATAAATAAAGTTTCCCGATCAACGGGGAGTGCAAATGATCTCTCTCTCTCTATATATATATATATATATATATATATATATATATATATATATATATATATATATATATATATCACATAAAACTGTACAAGGTGATAGCATAAAAGCTATTCCTTATGATAAATGTTTACTTCCTTCAGGAAGTCTATAACATAAGAAACGCTAACTGTATCAAAGAGCTCCCTAATGTCATGCACATTGTAATAATGATTACGCGTAGTTTGGAGGTCGAAACACTCCAACAGAAAGTGCTTAGCGGTGAATGGTTCATTGCAAGATATGCACTCTGGTGGGTCTTCTCCTTTTAGTATGTAGGAGTGGCTTAAATAAGTATGACCAATTCGAATTTTTGCAATGACTACATCCTTCCTACGGGCGGCTCTGTAGGAAGGAGTCCATTCTCCTAGGTTTGGCTTGATTGCATGAAGTTTGTTATTCACTGCATCATTCCATGATGCCTGCCATTTCTGACGTAAACATTCCTTGATACTACATTTAAAAGCAGTACACGGTATTTTAAAATCATATATATCTAGTGATAGGGCCATTTTAGCAGCGCGGTCTGCTTTGTCATTACCATTAATTCCAATATGGCTGGGTAACCAACAGTATACTATATTGTGGGAGGTACTCAGCTCAGTATGTAGGCTAATAATGGGTTCTCCAGTTTTCTATTATGTAGTGACTGAAGTGCTGATAGTGAATCGGAGATGATGATCCTGTTTAAAATACGCTTGCTTTCAATATATTGCAAAGCAAAGGCTATTGCTCTGATTTCGGTTGAACAAAATGTACCATTTGGCAATCGAACTTACGAAGGCTGCAGCGGCCTTTTCCTCATATTTTGATCCATCAGTATATATTATTGTATAATTTTCAAATTGGGGGAGGAGTTCATGATAAGAGTTGTGGAAGATGGAAGGGTTTGTCTCCAATTTTTTTTTCCATCGTGTAACGCATAATGTACTTTTGGTTGTTGAAATAGCCAGGGAGGTGTTTTGGAGACGGACGTTTTCGGAATTTTTGAAAGATCAATTTTGGTTCCATCAAGGGATGGTAATATTCTAATGTCAAAGGTAGGAGTGGCGTTTGGTTTATTTTCATATAAGGTTTTATATTTGGGTTCAAAGACAGCTGAAAAAGCAGGGTTCAGAGGGTTTGATCTTAATTTGAGAGCATACTGTGCGGAAAGCATTTCTCTACATTGTGATAAAGGTGGTTCGTTCGCTTCAACGAGTAGGCTTTCACACGGGGATGTCTTAAATGCTCCCAGAGCGAGTCTTATTCCCTGATGATGAATTAGGTCATGCATCTTCAAATAGGACTTCCTAGCTGAACCATAGACAACGCAACCATAGTATAGTTTCGAGCGAATAAATGTTCTATGTAAACTGAGTATGACTTTTCTATCAGCACCCCAGTCAGTGAGCGCTACTACTTTAAGTAAATCGAGAAATTTCAAGCATTTAGCTTTCAAATTCTTCAGGTGTGGAATAAAAGTTAGTTTTCTGTCGAAGATAATACCTAAAAAGTTTACTTCTTCAACAACTGGAATAGGTGTTCCATCCAGCGTGAGTTTATGTTCATCATGATGTCGTCGCAAATGACAGAAATGCATACATACAGTTGTCGATTTGGAGAATTGAAACCGTTATTATTGGCCCAATTTTGAACCTAGTTGATATTTTGCCGTAGTTGTCTTTCAATTGTAAGCATCTGCTTGGATCGGTAACATATTAAAAAGTCATCAACGTATAGGGAGCAATCCACACCAGGGGTCAAACACTTGGTGATGCTATTAATTTTTATGTTGAAAAGCGTCACCGATAAAATACTGCCCTGGGGCACACCCATCTCTTGATCGTGTATGTCAGAGAGAGTGGAGCCCACTCGTACCTTGAACTCCCTGTCTGAGAGGAAGTTTGATATGAAAGAGGGCAGTCGGCCTTTCAGACCCAGATCGTGCAGGTCATTTAGTATTCCGTACTTCCATGTTGTGTCATAGGCCTTTTCCAAGTCAAGGAAAAGCGCTACTAAGTGTTCCTTCTTCATGAAAGCGTCGCGAATAAATGTTTCCAGTCTAACCAGATGATCATTGGTACTACGACCATAACAAAACCACTTTGGAAAGGAGATATTAAATTGTTGCTTTCGAAATGCCATACAAGCCGAGAATTGATCATTCGTGCCATTGTTGTGCATACGCAGTTAATTAATGATATGGGCCTATAGTTGGTAGGATCTGCGCTATCTTTGCCTGGTTTGGGAATTGGTATTACTGTTGCTTCTTTCCAAATTTTTAGTACATTACCAGTAATCCATAAATCATTGAAGATTTCCAGAAGAGCTGTTAATAATGTTTCTGGAAGGTTTTTCAAAAACTGGTAGTGTATATCGTCAGGCTCAGTGGATGTATCATGGGCCTTATTCAAAGATTCCATAAGCTCCGACAATGAAAACGGTTGGTTATAACTCTCCGAGTTATTCGATGTGAATTTCAACCGTGTTTTTTCTTTTTGAGCTTATAATCCTCGGAAAGCTTCGGAATAATTAGACGATGAGGAATTTTTGGAGAAATAATCAGCAAGTACATTAGCTATTTCATGTTTGGTATTGAAGTTGTTGTTATTTAGCTTCAGGTGTCGGAAAGAATTGTATTTTCCCTTTCCATTTATTTTGCGGATCGTGTCCCAAACTTTCTTTATCGAGGAACGAGAATTTAAAGTTGAAACATACTTTTTCCATGATGCTCTTTTACTTTCTTTAATCATACGACGAGCTTTGGCCCGAACGATACGGTACTGAGTTAAATTTTTGGGCGTTGGACGATTATTAAATTGTTTTCAGTGCTTCTCGGCGTTGTCTAATGGCTTCTTTAGATTCTTTTGTGAACCACCGTTTTTGGGTTCTTTTACAGTTCGGTGAGGACTTAGCAATGGATTCTTCTGCAATCTTAATTAAGACGGATGTAAATTGTCGAATAGGGTCATTGTCATTTAGGACGGTATTCCTGTTAAGCCTAGCTGTGCAAAGTGTTTGAAATTTAGCCCAGTCGGCCTTTTTCAAATTCCACTGTGGAATTGTGTCATGAATTGTAACGTTGGTGTTCTTAAGAGAGATTGGAAAGTGATCACTGCTATGAAGGTCAACAGCGACCTTCCAACTATAATCCAAAAGTAATGAAAGAGAACAAACTGTCAAGTCGATACACGTGTATGTACCCGTTCCCGGGTGCAGGTACGTCGGAGATTCGGTATTAAATAGACACAAGTCGTGTCTAGTAATAAAATCTTCAACCTTTTTACTCCTGACGCTTATGTAATTTGATCCCCATAAAATGTTATGGGCATTAAAATCACCGAGTAAAACAAATGGCTCGGGAAGTTGTTGAATAAGCGTGTCTAATTCATTTGGTAATAAGTTGGTGTTTGGTGGTATGTAAATAGAATAAAATGTAATTACTCGATGTAGAGTGACACTCACAGCAATGGCTTGCAAATCTGTGTTTAGAGGGATGACGCTATGTGGGGCTCTATTGTTCACAGCAATAGAAACCCCTCCCGAGGCCCTGTCAACGTTCTGTAAGTAGGTGTTAAACAGGGAGTAGCTTTTCAGTGTCATGTTATCCGTATCTTTTAAAAAGGATTCCTGAAGGCATAGTATTGCAGGATCATATTTATTTAAAAGCAGAAGAATATCATTGTAATTGGCTTTAAGTCCTCGAGAGTTCCATTGTATGATCGTGTTCTTCATTATGAGTTTAGAGTAGAGATTGAGAAGCTAGGTTAGACTTTTCGTGGAGGGAATCTGTATGGTTATTTCTCTGGAGGAAGTACGGGGCATCTTCTGCATCCGTGCTCTCAATGTCCCCAAACCTGTTATAGAGTTTGATGGGGTCATCTGACCCCTTTTGCTCCCTATTTCCTTGAGATCTGTTTTTGTTCTTTGGTGATTTCGGTGGTTGGGTATTATTAAAAGTTGTTTGGGTAGATGCCGTGGTTTTTGTGCTTGGTAATGGGGGATGTTAGAGCTTGATGTTGACTAGGGTGGATCTGTCTGTGTTCGAGCGTCCTTCGTTGCTTTGGGATTGGTCTTCACTACAGTGGAGAAGGATGGGCCAGGAAGAGATGCTTTTTCTTGTACAAGCTTTCTGTCCTCTGGATAGGGAATGTTAGCTGTGTATTTAACCCTCTGTATTTCTTTCTCCTGTTTCCAGGTGTCACAGTCCTTCGAATTGGCGTGGTGCTCCTTTCCACAGTTGACACAATGCGGAGTTGCTCTACAGTCAGATTCCTGGTGAGAGTGGTCTCCGCATCGGCCACATATTTGGTTTCGTGAGCAGCGGTCTTCATGATGGCCATATTTTTGACACTTATAGCTTCGAAGTGGGTTTGGAATATATACATCAACCTTCACTTGCAAAAGTCCAACTTTGACCACTCTGGTTACTGTTGGCTTATTGAAGGTGAGTATAATGGTGTTGGTGTCCTGCAGATTGTTGTTACGTTTGATACGTATTCTGCGGACTGCAGTGACACCTTCGTTTTTCGTTCCTTTAATGATATCTGTGTCGCTGACTCCAGCCAAGTCTCGACGGCGAATGATGCCTTTGGAAGTATTCAGTGTTGTGTGGGCGAACGAAGCAACTGGAATATCTAAGAAAGTTTTCATTTTCCTGAGGTTTTCTGCTTGACCTCGTCGCTCACATTCAACAAGCAGGCATGCGGATTTCAAGTTTTTAACACTTTTTGGTGTACCAATCAGTCCAGTAATTGTCTTTTCTATAACAAACGGAGAAAGTTCAGTAAGCTGTTTTGAATCATCTTTAGACTGTATCACCATGAAGCGTGCAAATGGCTCCACACCACATGGTTCGTCATCTGAGTCAGATCCAGTTTTATTACATTTAAGTTGATTTTTTTTGGGAAATATCCATGTTGGTGTATTTAATATTCAGCACCCGTGCTCCCCGCCCACCAAGGAGCCCAACAAGGGGACACTTTTCAAGTGCCAGGGATACACAGATGTTATACTCAGTAGGTAAATTCACATCCTGATTCATCCCGTAAGATATACTCAGTCAGTAAAAATACCTCCCGATTGACCCGTTGAATCACTGACTTCTAGGGAGTCTTCTAAGACTTGGGAAAGGGAAAGTTAAAGGGATAGAATGTTGGGGCAACGGTGGTATCAAGAGAGATACAAGGAGAAAGATAAAGAAAGAATACGAGTAAGTAAAGACCTCCTAGGGCTAAGCGTGACCAGCCGATTTGTCGAGACCGGGCCCATCCCGACCAGCCGTCTAGAAGAAGTAGAGGCGAAAGTAGTGTATTGCATCTGAAAGCCTCTGCTCAACTACCAGGATCCTTTCCTCCTCCGACACGGGACGCGACCCACGGCAACCAGGTTGCCTCTACTTAGTCGCCCCTTACGACACGTAGCGAGGTACGTCGGGCCAATTCTACAACCCCGAACCTGCAAGGGGAGCTGCATGCTGATTGCCACTTTGTAACACCACACTATCCGTTAAGTTGGACGATCGATCAGATGATGTTTATGTTCGATCAAACGTTTGACATCTTCGGTTTTCCCTGAACCACTGGGTCCGGCAATTAACATGTTAAAAGAATGGCGAAGATACAAGGCCTCCCAACTGGCATTATCTAAGTTTTCTTGGATTGACTTTGAAAGTGAAGGAAGAGGGAGCATAGACATCAGAGGTAGCTATGGTGCAGGGAATGGCACTTTTGACACGAAGACAAACAAGAAAATAGTTTTTATACTTTTCTCATGACACCTTTTTTGGAAACTTTAAATATGAACAGGAAATACAAAAATACGTAAAAGCCAAATGGTTAAGTACATGGATAAAATACACATCAAAATGTTCAATGTCGAATATGAACAAGTTTCTGCACAACATTTGTGGTGACCAAGGTGTGGTGTCGTAGGGGCAGTTTGTCATGTTCTTAGAGCCTCTACACTGGGTACAGTCACAGAGAGATCTTCCCGGAATGGCCTTTCGGAAATGCCCATGTCAATGACAGTCCTGTCCTGAAGGGATTGGTTCTCCTCGGTGTCGGGTTCTTCGGGCCCTCTGGCTAACACAGATGTAAAAGTTTTTTTTTTTTTTTTTCACTGACCGTTTGAAGTCAGGATGACAAATCTTCGGCATAGTGTGCCACTCTTTTCGTCCAGACCTCGAAACCCAAACTTTTCCAGTCACCTACATCATTCCAGTGAGGGTGCAAGTCACAAGCTACACACACATCGTCATAAAATTCTTTTGTGCCTAAACGTTGATGAATCTTTTTTTTTCACGTAGAGGTCGAGAAGTATCGAGATGAAAACGCAAGGCTTTTAACAGAGAGTCTCTTGTGTGCATTTAATGTAACACTTTCATGTTTTTTTGGCGGTACCTCACAGTACAGATCGTAACGAGTCCACAAGGAATCGGTTGGTAAACGAAATCCCAGATGGCAAGACACTAAGACACACACTATACGCGACCCCAATTCAATGGACACAGTTCTCGTAATAAGTGTTGGTAATCCTCCACAGTTTGCATACTGTTCTTGATTAACTTCCACGGAATCAGTTGTATCACGAATGATAAAGGTCGTGGCAAGGGATCCTGTATTTATACCTTCTTTGGTGTAAAGTAATACGTACTTTCTGCACAGAACTGACTGTACTCGGTCGTCGCATCAAAATAGTTTAATCACTAGTTCACACGTCACACGTCACACGTCGCACAGACGTTTCATCTTGAACTAAGTTTACATTGTGTAAACGATTTTGGAAATTCCTTAACTCTTCTTCTGGAATTCGGTGTAGTATGGCTACCTTGTAAGTAGTAGAATGAGCAGCAACCAAAGTCTTATGGTCCTCGTCCAGTTCAACAATGTCTGGCCGATGGAACGTTTTCAAATGAATCAGTCCTCTTATATACCATTCAGGTGCCAGTGGTTCAAACATTGGTGACGTAACGGATGCAATTGTTCTTTGCGTTTCACTTGATATTGATCAACTCTCGGTAAATGCGTTTCTCTCAACTTTACAGGCAAACTACGAATGTTCTCTTGTAAAGTATGCATCCAGAGATTAGTAAAGTCCCACTAAAGGTAGGTAGTGACTGTGGAGACCATCGAGCATGTTCCAGGTAAGCGGAATCTTCTTGTTCCCACTGGTGAAGTGACACACCGCAAATGAAGCACTTAACTTTATCCCCTTCGCTCAAGTAGATACTTCCGGCTCTGGCTAATTCTTCAGGGGTAGGTCCTCCCAGATAATTAGGCGACTTTCCTTCGAAGGTTTGGAAACGACTTTCAAAGTTGCTGTATTCAGATAAATGCACACGGAAGGAATAATCTTCTTTCACAGGTTCATTTCGATGAGGGTACGGTGAAATCCGCAGGAGTTTCCTCAGGGTGGGATGACATCGGTAGGGTGGTAGCCGCATGGTTTCACGTGGAAGATGACATCAACCATGTAAACCAGCAAAGTGGAAAGGTGTACGATAACGAGTGGCACCGACGTCGTATCCATCAGGTTTGTCACGCACAGCATCACTTTCCATGGTAGATATGGCAGTAGTAGTAGTCATAGCAAAGTTCCAACGATGTGGTACTGAATCGCTTGGGTCATAACGTACGGTATCAATGACATCTCAAGGTACAGCATCACACTACACTTGAGAATCACCGAACTTGAATGCTATAGTCTGTTTAAAAAATATTCATTTTTCTCGCTTGGTCTTTGTAGCTGCAATGAACTCGAGGTCTTGGACGTTGTCTCTTTTTTATATGCTGACCAATACCAATGTGTCCGTACTATAGAGTGAAGTGGTTGGGAAGTCGCATTTGCTTCTGGTACACGATTTGATAGGCTTTTTCCAAAGATCGACTGACGATTTGGTGTATGGCTAAACGTACAGTCTTGTGAGGTTGATAGGTGGTCACTTTAAAGTTTCCCTCAACTCCAGACTGCAATCTTCTTTCTATACCCCAATGTTCACCACTTGACTGGTGCGACAATTGAGAGTCAATTCTTTTACTTTGCACTCGGTGTGTATTTCTCTTTGTGGGTCTTCGTAACCGTATTTTTTGGGAACACCACTAGCAACACTTAGAATCTTGTCGCCGGAATTGTTATGTACGGATCACCACTTCCATTTCATTTTCGCAGCTTACCAGACGAAACGCTCTATATCTTATTTTCTGTTGTTGTTAGGGTGAGTTATCGTTAGCAATTGTGTTTTGATTATTCTAATAGACTCAGTTGGTTCCTTGAAACGATTTGTGTAGCATTTTGATAGGTTAGAAATTGAGCCACTATTTAAGTATGTGCAGTTTTAAATCTCGCATTGTTTAACTAGAATATACTTCAGATATCCAACGTTCACGGAAATATCTTTCTAAATATGAACATAGATTGTTTCTGATTAGCATCTGATATACTATAATCTTTGGCAGTAATGTTTTGCTGTTACGCTGTCTAGAATTATATATAAACTTATTATCAGTTCTGCAAAGCAACGCTAAATTACTGTTATGTTATGATTCATAAATCACGTGATATATTTATAATATTGTATATTTGTCCTAAAGTAATTTAGCCTGAAAGAGTGTAAATGTGTCAATTTTTCCTTTCAATGGTAATTATCTATTCATTCATTTATTTACAATGTAAAGCTGTTTTTGCATGCATATACATGTTATCTCTCAACATCCCAAATGATGTGGTCTGACAGAGCGAATAACGTACACATGTTAGTGCAATTCAAAATAGCTCTGAATTTCAAATTGCAAACTGGCCTTTGCAGAATCGCACTGTACAGTATGAGAATTTGAATAATATCTTGGATATTTATGTTCCAATTTGCGTGTTGGTGCATTCCGTAATTATCGAAATTCTTAGAAGGCATGACATCAATGTTATCTATACCAGGGCTCTGCAAGGTAGAAACATAAATTATGGCGAGAACTCTTAACGAAAAGCGAACATAAGACTTTACCTATGAATAATCTTACAACTTTACATACTGCAGCAAATGCAACGAAGAGTCTTGCCTACCTTTGAACACTTCGTGGATTTTTTAAATAGCTAAAATATGGCAAAAATTGCATTTATACCCTAAGAAACACATGACAAACTAGAACCATAACATTATCGTTCTGGTATTTTTATCAACAGTATTCACACAAGCAAAACATAAACCGTACAAATTATAGGCAGGAATAAACGAAACTTTCTTTACACATTGATTGCGTTCATTCTGTATACTGCTTTCTAGCAATAACAAATGTTATCATGTAAGTATCTTTACGCATTAACTTCATACTTCGTTCTCATATATCGCAGTGCTACTCATTACACACAATCAGCCATTTACAAGTGTAAACTATGAGTTAGATTTTATGTTTGGACATGCAGCAGAAAGATGTCTTTCGGAGATCTCTTCTGTATCCTTTCGATTCCTTTACCTTACTTGGTATATATATATATATATATATATATATATATATATATATATATATATATATATATATATATATATATGGGGTTGCCTCCTCATGCCGCCATGCCTTCAAATATTTGTGCTCCCACAGCAGAGACAACCCCTTGTTTTATTGAACTTCATTGCATTGTCTTACCTCTTCGTAGTAAATTGGCATCAGGCCAACCTCCATCACGATCCTACCACGGTCCTATTCTGTCCACATGCACCTTGCAATGCTATACTTATTTACAAGATAAATATAACATTAAATCACATTATGCTGACACAAACAACATAGACAAACTACCAAAAGCGAAATATCATAAATCTCCTCAAACCAAAACAAGCAACATACAAATAACCGAACCTAACTGCACAATTGGTCACAAGTATAAAATAAAAAGAGACGAGATCAGTAAAACAGAGAAACGCTTGTGAACAAAAACAAATTTACTTGAGGAAAGATATAAAACAGTACAGCTGCCCTACTAAATCATGTGTAGTTTTAAACACCAAGCTGCATACGGAGATTCAGCCTCATAAAATGCTGCTTAAACTCTATGTTCACTTTCATCAGAATGGAAACAAGTTTCCGGTTAAGCAATTTGAAATCATTTTGTACAAAAATAAAATTTTAAGCGTTTTATCTTCACATAACATACCATTATCTTCACACACTATATATGGAACGTTCTCGCCTTATGAAATTGCAAAAGCTTGTTTGTTAAATACTATGCAAGAAACTGAATGTTTAAAGTACAATACAGGTGTTGCAGATAATACAGCAATATTATAAAGAATGTCTACATCCTACACACTTTGGGTCTTAAATGATAAACAGTGTCTTCATATTTTAGTCTCAAGACGCAAACTTGCGTTGATCATTGAGTATTTGGGAACATTATTTTTGTAAAATATGTAGAAAGTGGTTTCAATACCATACTTATTTTATTACAGAATCTATATTTTATTAGGAGAGATTATATCATGCGATTATTATTGCGAAAAACGTTGCTGTCTTTTGATAATTTCAGTATACATAAGGTATCAGACAAAAGAAACAATGACAGTATTGTGATCATTTTTAAAAAATCCTCAGAGGACACACTAGCATGCAGGATTTTAATTAGCACATCGGAAATCAAATATGACGCGGAGGTTGCATACAACCAACCAATCTCTAAATTTTTGAAGATTATATGTTACATTACCCGCGCTCATGCACAAAGATTTGTACAAAATGATTTCAAATTGCTTAACCGGAAACTTTTCCTTGATTTCCAGTAATTACTAATTTACGCTAATAAAAAAATACTATCTGCTGGTCATGTTATTCTTATGGCAAACACAACTTACTTTCTCCTTTCTTGTTCAACTATACGAATATAAACTCACGTGCCAGATCTCTGAGGAAGATATATACGGGACCCAAAACTTATATCTAGGTTTCTATAGAATGATTCTTAATTTCACATCCGTATTGCGACGGAGCGCTGTATTCTTAGGAATGTGAAATTTGCCTGTTTACAGATAACAGTGTAGTTACATTGTATCTTAGCTTTGAAAAGTACTGATTCAAATATTATTTGTGTTGATAATAAATGCTAAGTTTCTTTTAGATCTTTATGTTATCATATGTTATCCAGGTCAAATTTATGTCATTAGCGATGTTAAGTAATAAAATTCTAATAAAGACATCATATACATGAATACCCGGCATCAACTATTTGATATTCTTAGCCAATGCTTAAAGGAGTTTTTATCAAGATGCGCAAACTTGAATAAGATATCTAGTGCCTTTTGTATACGGGGCTCTTGATGAGCCAATGTACTTTGTCTATAATATACATATGTACCTTATTTTTTTACCTCAGCGACTGTTGTCTGTGTAAAATACAACAACAAATCCCTTTATTGACCCCACGCAAATAATAAGGTGCATCGAGTACACATGTAATAATCAACATAGTATGTTTATATGTATGTGCGTTATGTAAAGCAGAAGAAAACAAACAGTAATGTTTTCTAATATTTCTTTATTTACAGTAGACACAAGCAATGAATTGCAAGTAAATATTCGTTGGCTTAGTATACTATATTTAAAATTTAACGGTGATCGTCTTATAACTGTGCTAAAGATGATACATGGTCTGCAAAAACGTCTACATCTGTACGAGGAAAGTTTAAGGTCCACAACACAGATTCACATATTCACGTCTACAATTAATATACGGTTGTGGTTTAGATTATCAGAACAGCGAATAAATTAAACTTTTAAACACTAATGCACGAACTTTGAAACGGCATCAATTTCCATGTAATGGAATTTAATGAGCAATCACACATACACTGACGTCAAATATTTTTGTTTTTTTGCTCTTGTTCTGAGCGGATGGTCATATCAACACATGTATCTTTTAAAGAGATTGATTATGAATTCAGTAAATAAATGAAACTTTTAACCACTAATACACGACCTTTGAAAAGACAGCAATTCCCACGTAATGGAAGTTCATCAGCAATCAAGCTTACACTAACGTGCAATGTTCAGTCGTTTTGCTGTAATTTCGATGGATCTGAGAAACACATCAACTGTGATTAGTATACTAGCAGTATGGGCACGATAATGGACTTGTTGTTCTGTGTTTCCACCACATCCAACCAATACATAACATAAATCGCATGGAATTTGTTACGGCGATTTGCACAATGCGATCGATATTAGGCGTATTAGGGTCTTTGTTATCAGTGCAAGACGCATTTTAGTATGCCACTGAAACATTTAGGCATTAACAGTACCCGTAGATGGTATATTTGACTTTCATCTTTCGTTAAACTGCTGCAAAATTAACAGTATTTTGACCAGGCCTGGGCATGATTGTGTGCTATGGTTTTCACAGATATCATTATGATAACATTTGTGACTAGTATGCAGATCGTTAAATACATGCATGCAGTCACTACACGGATAATTTTGTTTTTACTCTTGTACTTGCTGTGTAAATTAAGCGGTCGAACAAGATCCTGTATCCACGCTAAGTGTGTTAGTAATTCTGATTCTTTCTTTCACTCAGCAGCAATAAATCAATCTGAATTCGACCAGTCTGGCCATGAGAACATAGTACCAGCTGATAACAAAAACAAACTTGTCATACGTGAATACGTTAACAGTGATACTTGGGACAAGTGGTACAAATTTCTTCAGTGTGACTTGGTAACGTGCAAGAGAAACTCGATATCACCAAGATGTTGCCGATATGTTCGAGGATGTTTTGATTATCAGCAGCTGGATATAGAGGTGATACAATTGCACATTCAGAATAACGATTATGAAATTTGTTTTCGTAGATAACTGACCAGGCGGGAACGAGATAGGTGTTGCTATCAAACTTGATCTACTAATCGGGTAATACGACAAGAGATGGACCACGACATAGATGAATCTTACAAGACTCCATTCCGATCCTGCAATTTTGGATTTCGTAGCATTTCGAAAAACTTTTCAATGCCTCTGCCAATTTCATCGCTGATGACGCTGATGTTCATACGATTCATAATTAATCCAGAAAACTGTCTAAGGAAAATGTCTGCTTTAACCCCAGCCAGGCCAAAGTTTTGTTACACCGCTCTGATTCCAAGAATAATATTTATCTTCATTTTCATAGCGTCTTTGCCTGGAATGTAGGTGTATGTAATAATGGACTCTTGATTTTCCAACTCATCACAAAGCTTCTGATATTTTAATTCGGACACTTGTGATTGCATACATAACCGCTAATAGCGATAGCAGGGGCGAGACGATCACAACGTTGTTTTTTTCTTCTATTACTGCAAGGATATCAGCTTTTCTTGTTCCACTGGTTACTGGGACATGGTGCTCACGCGCAGCTTGCCTGAGTTGCCTTACGTTGTTTTGCTGTTTTTTTTCTGCTGTTGCATGGACAACAAGTGGTGGTGGTGGTTGTGAATTAAGCACAAATATGGGTCTGTATCATTCCAGTATATCTGCTTTTCTCATACGACTTGGTATATATATATATATATATATATATATATATATATATATATATATAACTTATATATATATATATATATATATATATATATATTCAATAAACTGACCACGAACAGTGCAAAACTAGTATCGAACTAGCCTGAGCGTTTTCAACTCTTAAGGAGTCTTTTCCAAAGGCATATACAAAACATAGACAAGACAAACTAATAAAACAGAAAAACCGTAGTGTTTGCAGAACTTTACATGGCTGTTTCCACAGGAATTAAACCTTTAAATGTGTTATGTTTCAACCAGTTTATATCAGCTTATTGCGGGTACTGGAAAATATGTATTAACCTAGAAATCGATGAGCCATAACGACATCTATTATTTTGTGCACATTTATGCAAGCGCAAATTACATCCCGGATATTTTATTGATATAGTAGTAATTGTAGGCTAGGTCGATACTAGTTTTGCACTGTTCGTTGTCAATTTATTGAATTTATCGTAATCAATCCCTGATACACGTGATCCTTGCTGGATCCAGTGCACTTGAAAGGATTGTTATTCGCCATATGATTTGTATTCTTTATATATATATATATATATATATATATATATATATATATATATATATATATATAGAGAGAGAGAGAGAGAGAGAGAGAGAGAGAGAGAGAGAGAGAGAGAGAGAGAGACATACATTTAAGGGCTACATGATGAGAACAACATTTCAAATCACAGCATTAACCATCAGAAAATGGTACACTTATTCCATCGGTTTGAATTTATCAATTTGCAATCGTTTCCTTAATATTATATTGTGTATGTTAATTCTTCACATAGCTGTTGCCTTGTACTGGCTGTAGTTTAACATCAATTCCCATTTGAGAGTGCAACAGATTAAAACTCCATTAGTGGTTAAATTTAACGTACCATGTGCAGATTTAAGAACCAATGACGTATGACAAAAGCCAAACCATGATGAAATTTGTTTAATTTTTACATTTTATTGCGCCAAATTATAATAAGTTCAGTATTATTGTTACTGGTCTGACATGGTCGCACAAAAAAAACAAAAACAAAAACAAAAAACTTCAAAAACCAAAAACAAAACCCCAAACATGCATAATGTACATCACGTACATTCAACTTCTGATACAGTACGGTTATTTATACACATATTTGTTGAGTTCTTTTTAACCACCGAGTAATAAACTTTGCAGCTGTTCACGTTTCATTTGCTTCGTTATGTTAATCCGTCGCCTCGTGAAAAACATATAAAAAATGAAACCATACCAACAGTTTGCTAACAGCGCCGTTATACATTGTTGGGTGCATATGGTGCATTAACGTTGTCTTACACACGCATTTATATTTTATCTAATTTACACGTTGTTTAGGTCTACAAGAAGTGGTCCTTTAATACGGATTGAATTGTATTTATATTATTTCGTATGCTTTCATTAACAAAATGGTATTGCAATGTTACACGTATTGGTACTTACAAACGAAGCAAAAATTATAGTTGTCAATTTTGAAATCCCTTCAAACTATACTTATCTTGATCTTATGTTTCTGCCTGAAATGATGCTAGCCACGAATCCGTACGTTGTTGGGGGTGGGTTGTCGATTGATAAATTGTACCTTCTTACAAGGTGTCCGCTTTATTTGATTATCGTTATGTAGAGGGTGATCTACTTCATTGTTATTGCCCGCATCGAGTAAATATTAATCTAAAGTGTGAAACGTATAGGTGGAATAGATAGAGATCTGAGCAGATATATAAAACAGAATGACAGGAGCCCCCGTACAAGAAAAAAATAACAATTTAACCAATTACATAAACAACCGTGATAATACATTACATTAGGAAGATACACTTCTTTTTGAAATAAATCATTGACCGAATTTCAAACACAAATATATTTATATAAATAGCCGATCTGTTTTAAATGATATAATTAGTTCATCATATAATCGAGTGAACAATCGAAGTCATTACCTTGTACAACTTCATAACCTGATTATTTCCGGTTCAATCCAACTTCACTGTGGCTGTTATTCTTGCACCTTTCAACTTTTCCCTTCTCCAAACTCTCTATTGTCTCTCCTCTTTCGGCCGTCGAACTTTGTGTGGGTAGGTGGGTACGTAAGGACGTAGATACGTACATACTTCGATAGGTAGGTAGGCAGATACGTCCCATGGAGCCATTTCACCTTGTGCTTTCAAGCTTTGCTCGCTTCTACCGCCCAAATCGTGTCCGTCAACTTTCCAGACATCCGATTACTTGGATAATTATTTTATGAGTGAATTTCTTCCAAATTCAAACTCGGAGTCTCCTACCTTTGTTTTCTCTTGCAGAAAACGCAGACTGACCAAATGTTGCGGTGGAACATATTAAAACCCAAAAATTTTCGTGTGGTAACCACGCCCGTTATTTAGAGTAACCAATCCGGATTAAATATACATCCCGCCTTTCATAACTAGGCGCCAAAATTGTAGTCTGCTTGACCTCTAGATTATAAATAACTGATCCTGGACAATTTCAAATCTGACATTTCTGACACAAGATCGAAGTTAACCCTTCCTTTCAGTCTGTCTGACGGTTAAATAAACAAACGTTTAAGTAAGAATCACTTCTCTCACATGACACAGCCATTAAAATTTTTCTCGATATAGTGATTTAACACGCGCCGGTCCCCATAAATCTAATTAATCGTTCACCTGACCAAATTAATGTGCTCTTCATTGATCGACAAAAATATGCACCCTTACAATGCTTATGGTATTTGTATTTTCAGGCGTAATACTATTATTTGGAAGCAGCCTCCCTAGATCATATATTTATTATTTTCGTGTGGGATAGAGAATGTTACTTACTACTCTACGGAGATTCGAACAAGAGACCTCGGATAAACGACACCCACCGCCTGTCCTTTGGACACGGGACATCTGTATCACCGGTTACCATGCAAGCATCAGCAGGAAATGATGTAGTAGTAAACTAAAAGGCAGATCTTCGACCAGAGCCTCAACTCCTCCACCACCACCACCACCCCACCACCACCACCACCACCACCACCCCTCCCCTTGAGGCTCTGATCGAAGATCTGCCTTTTAGTTTACTACTGATATTTGTTGACAATGTGGTTGATATTTTATTTGATAATGATATTTTTTAAAGTTTAGATAAAATTTCATATTGAACAATGAACTATTATATAATATGGGCTATCCGTCAACGTCAATCCGACATGTTGGATTTGATTTATCAAATGGATTTTATAAGAGATTTGATTCAATAAAATCAGCCTCATGCTATACTTGCATAAAACCTAAAATAATAAGCGACTGTATTAAAAAAGTTGGATATCATATATCAACAAAATATGGGTCAGTTTGGTTATTCGCAACTAAAAATGACGAACGAATAGTAGGTTTTTCAGATGATTTAATGACATTTATTGACAATATAGTTGATATTTTATTTGATAATGATATACAAAAATAAACAGCAGCGGTGACGTTCGGTCTACCATTCCACTGGGGTCCCTTCTGCCGGTAAAGCCTTTACCAATAAGATCCTAAGAGTCCTTTCTTCTTTTCTTTTTTGTTTATTTGGTTATGACCCACAGGCACTCTTTCATTGGTTAAGACCTGTCTTATGGTCCACAGGCACCTTATTGAGACTTTTTTTGACCAGCGACATTCTTTCTGAATGCCCTTGTATGGGGTACCCTTCAGTGAGGTCACAAGGTCACGAGCTCACATCACCCTGCTGTTTATTTTTAGACGGCACAAACACATAGTATGATTTATGATTATATGCATATGCTTATGATTAAGGACAGCACAAAACACAGAATCTTAATTACAGTGGCGTATTTACATACATCAATGATTATGATTATATACATATGATTATGATTATATACATATGATTATCTTAATTAAGGACAGCACACACACAAACGGGGGCCTTCTCTACGTTCAACATATTTTTTTACACACTCTCCCCCAATCAAAACCCCGGGAGTGCAAAAGTACACCCACCAAGTGGTGACATGGTAGGAGAGTGTGTTTTTTCTGTTGAAGTTCGAGCATTGGGAGGACCCCAAACATTAATAAGGTTGTATTGTATATAAGCTGACTAATACTTGGAAGTCTAAAAGTAGCTTACCCAGTAGGCGTGGCTTATTCGTTTTGTATTTTTCTTTTTTATCTTAATTATTATCGTTAAAAAAATCTCAGCGAAGGAAGGAACTTGATAAAATCATAAAACAAAGATAATGTTTCTTTAAAAAAACAACAAAGAAAACATTATTTATCAGTAAAATAAAAATAAGCAAAATACAAAATAAACAGAGTTATCTCCCCTAAAAATCTAAGGGTGACAACCTCTACCTTAAAATACAAGGAAGACAGAAAGAGTTATCTCCCTTAAAATACAAGAAAGACAGGATTTTTTTAAAAGAATTTCATCACCAATTGTCAATGTTTCAACCGCTGATATTAGAAATATTTCATCATCACGATAGTAGAGACTACACCTTACTTTACCGCTCACACAGCGACGTGACTCAAATAAATCTGTTATTTGCGATTTGTTAAGAGGATATTTTTAGTCGATAAAATATAGTTTTGACCGATCAAGATCGATTGTAAGTTTAGTATATTTTTGTTGATTTATCGGACCATGAAAGTTTTTAAATTCCGCTGATAACGTCTGACTCAATTGTTCAAGGTAATTGAAATACTCGCTGTTATCAGATCTGATAAGCGAAAGTTTCAGCTTGTCACGAGCTGCGGTAAAACATATACCTGATGTTTCATGATTAATTTCAACTGTCAACTGTTTGCCGTCTATCATTAGATATTTGATCTTGCTATTGTAGCTATTTGTCACTGTCAAATTTTTAAACATTATTTCTAAAGTTTAGATAAAATTTCATACCCTATCATTATCATACTTTTTTGGATAATCTTTTTCATATCTACCGACTCTCATTGGTAGAATATCTGTTAACATACTGTCAATAATACGAAACTCACGTATTAAATCATCCATATCATATTTTATACCCCGCAAGTAAGATCGTATCTGATCAAATAATTTTTTGGAAGTTATACTAGCTGTTTTGCAGGAATTTTTTTGGGTTAAAAGTCGAGGTTCAATCTTTTTACGCGCAGTTGTAAGAGAAACACCAATGCCTGATATTATTAACAAAAACGGGTTTAATGATGCACCACTCGAAATTATACCAGATCCGGTCAATAAGAACGGTAAATATGATATTACTCGAAGTATTTTGGTATAGTATTTGTAACATTTTTTCACGCACCAAAGTTTTTTTATGATAATATTTGTAATATTGCATTAGCGCGTCAACTATCTTGGTTTGGAATTTCTTTTGAAATGTGATTGAAATCAAATATATATTTTTTGATTATATAATATTAGTTTACAACAATGCTGGTTCCTGGTTTGATTAAGTAATTATTTGTGGTGTTTCAGCTACAAATTCCAAACACCACCAATAAGACGTTGCGATTATTGTTTGATCATCTGCTTCCAGTAAAAATATTTCTTCAGCATCTTTATTTAACACTATAGATACAGCTCCGGAGAAAGCATCGGTTGAATGACGTCACGGAAATGTTGTAGTATAAATTTTAAACTTTGCAGAGCTAAAGATAGACAGTCTATACACACCAGTAACTTCTGCGGTATGTTTGATAGTGTTATTTTGCTGTGACCATGTTGCTAATCCTGATGCTACTGTGTACACGATATTTTTAATCTGTCCATGTGGAATTTTAATCAGATTAGTTTTTGGAACAATATTAGGTATTCCACTGACAATGTCGTTGAGTTTCGTGTTAACGTCGGCAAGTTTTATGTCAACGGTTGGTTGTTCCCCAAAAAATTATTTAAAGGGTTTGTTTATGTTTCTACGAAAAATTAAAAAGGTTTCTACATGTCTAGAAAAAGTAGCACTGAGTGTAGTCATTTCATCATTGATAGTTTTTAGCGAAGTTGTCATAGGAATTTCCTTATCATCAACATATTTTTCCGTTGCAGCATCAAAATCAGATTCTGGTGTTCGGAGATTATTAATACCGTTGTTGTTCATGTTGAGAAATGCACGCATTATACCGTCGTTGACTAATACTACTTAGATTCTTGATCGTCGACATATTTGTTTGTTGCGGCGTCTGTATCTGCGACTGGGTTTCCAAGGTCTATAATTTTATTTTGATTCATAACAATATCATCCGTGAATGAATCACCAGCTTTTTTGACATAATCGTTAATCGAGTTACCAGAATCTTGTATCTTACCTTGATTAGTAAAAGTAACAATATTATTAACAACCGCGGCGGGAATTCACACAAGTACATTTGACAGTTGTACATTACTCATCTTTAATCGTCCTTGCTTATCGTGGAAAACAACGACTTCATTTTGATCTACACTTGTGATATTTAATAAATTGTCGATTTCATTTTTGAGCTGATCAAGAGTTGCATATTTAGATAAGTCACCTTGATAACCTTCAGTCGATGAATCTATTAATAATGTTCCAAATTTTGTATAGTAGCTCATATTATATAAATTATATTATATAAAATTATATAACAACGATGGCAACATCGTCGATATTAAACTTTGATACAGAGCAGTTGGTGAAACATAAACATAACAATGAACTTCCAGATTGTCATTATCTTATTGTTGGGCGAACTGGATCGGGAAAAACAAATCTGCTTATGAACTTGCTTCTCGGCGATAATTTTAACTACGATCGAGTTTATATTTATACAATTAATCCGCAGCAAGATAAGTACGAGTTACTAAGCAAATATAATGACAAACTTCGTCATGATCTTGAGGCTGGTGAAGATTTGTTTATAATCAAACAACAAGAAGATCTTGTTCCAGTTAATCAACTTGACTCGGATGAACATAAGATAGTAGTTTTTGATGATATTCCGTTAAACAATGTAGAAATGAATAAAATAAGATCGTATTTTTCACTGTCGCGAAATAAGAAATGTAATTCTATTTATTTAGCTCAAGGTTTTTATAATGTTGACAGATTTATTCGGCGAAATACTGGTTGTTTTATATTATTTCCGGGACTGGATAATGTTGACGTTAGAAATATCGCGAACGAGCAATGCGGTGATGTGACAAAAGATAAATTTATCGAATTATATCATAAAGCTACAAAGGATAAATACAGCCTTTTCTTATTTGATAAACTTGCAAATGATCCGACTAAACTGTTTCGCTGTTGTATTGACATTTACTTGCAGTAATGTGTTTTCCACTTCTTAAAATTTTATAAAATTTGTATATAATAATTATGGATAAACGAGCAAAATATAGAAAACATATTGAAGATCTAAAAAAAAAACTTGCTCAGTCTCAAGCAGAATTTAAGCAAAAAGTACAGCAAGCACAACGTGGACAAGTAACTGCTGCAGAAACAACAGCTATGATTCTCAAACCAGTCACTGAAGCACTACTTGGAAAACGACCTGAAACTAGGACGCTGTCAGACGAAGAAGTTAAACAACTTCAAGAAAAAGGTTTAGTCGGGCTTGTTAAGGAACAACAAGAAGCAGCTGCTGCAAAAAATATTAGAAGATCTGATGAAAAAAAGTTAAAGTTAGCCAGAGAACTTGCAAAACATATTGCTGATCCTGCTGCTAGACAAGCTGAACTAAGACGGCTATTAAATAATCCACTTTTACTTGAACAAAGATTATCAGAAAGAGTATCAGTTGATCCGATTTGAATTAGGTTAGAAGATATAAAGAAAAAAATTGAAGAATCTTATCCAAGATCATTATCACAATTATAAAAAGGATTTAAAAAAAAAATAAATAACAAAATAGAAGATGATGAGTCTAAAATGTTTAACGTAAGATATAAATTTAAAGATTCGAGAATATACGATATTTTGAAAAAAGAATATAATGCTGACGAAACAATTACACAGTTAACGAAAATATTAGAGGATAATAAGAAACAGATTGATTTAGTAGTACCGGAAAATAGAGAATATTACAAAGCTATTGAAAAATACCGAGAAGGTATTATCGCCGATCGTTATATCAAAGCTATTAATCAAATAATTAATGAAAAAAATTCATTCATCAAAATAATGTTTTGAGTACCATAGCAAAAGAAATAGATTTAAAAAGAGTACCGGCAAAGATTAAAGAACCAATAGTTGTATTTCCAGAGAAAATTGAAGAACAAATAGTTATATCTTCAGAGGAAACTGAAAGAAGGAATCAAATTGAAAAAAATAGAAAAATAGCAGAAGATAAAATAACAAAATCCGATTACGAATCTTTTATAAAAAAATACAATGTTGAAGATATTAATAATATTGCTAAATTGTCACAGGACAAATATGATGATCTTATTGAAAAAAAAATAAATAATATTTATAGAACTGGAACAGAAGCTGATAGTAGAGTTAGTAAAGCTAAAACAGAAGATCTTGAAAAACGTTTTAAACTTTATAGAGATGGTGTTATTGCCTATAATTTAAAACTCTTAGCGGAGAAATTTAGATCTGGAGAATATAAAAATATAGAATTTTACGACGCGTTTGAATATAAGGAGAATCTTCGCATGAGTAAGATTGGAGAAGGTGTACAAATATTTACAACAACCGCCGAAATGATAGGCAGATTAATGCTATTAATTTCATCAAAAGAAGCTGGGAACGTTAGTGTTGAAATTGACAATGAAATTATTGATATAGTTGATCATCTAAGATCAGAAAATTTATTAACATCTGACGAGTATGAAACTTTACATAGCGATTTAATATAAATCGCGGCGATTTAATTTTTTAAAAATATGATAAATAACAATGTCAACAACATTATTGCTAGACTCTAGTACAACCGCAAAAGATAGCTCAAATTTTTCAGTAAATTATATTCCGCCAATACAACTTGATACTGAAAAACAGTATGAAATTGGATTAATGTTTTGTACTTGCTGGAATGCGATGGCTAATATAAAAACTGGTGTCAATGATGAGATTGCAATTATTTCAATAAGAGACACGCAATGGAAAACATTTAAAATTCCACAAGGAGCTTATAATATCACTGATTTAAATAAGATAATAAAAGAGCTTATGCAAAAAGAGAAGATAAAATCTGATAATTTCGAGTTAGCAGCGAATTATAACACGTTACGAGCTAGAATGACAATAAAAAATATGTCAGTTAGTTTTATATCACCAAGAAGTATCGCACCACAGATAGGATTTGAACATAAAGCGTATTATTTAGATCCTAATGAACCTATTACATATGACGGTGAACTGCCGGTAAATATAACTGACGTAAATACAATATTAATAATTGCTCTATTGCTTCTGGATCTAACTCAGCCCAGGGCAGTAAAGGACAAACGATTTATAGTTTCTCGCCGGATGTTCCACCAGGTTCTCTCATGCAAATTACTCCGCGTCATGTTATATATTCTCCGTTAAATGTTGAAAATCAAATATCATCAATAAATATGCAGTTGACAGATCAATCTGGACGACAGCTAGATCTGAACAACGAGGTTGTTACTTATTATTTACACTTACGCGCGATCGCTTCCTGATTGACAATAAAAATTATACAACCCCAGATATAATGAAACAGAGGAAAAAAAATTATCGAAGAAAAATAGTAGGAGGATTTTTTGGAAATATATTTACTAAAGTTATTGAAAATGTTCCGGGAATCGCGCGTAAAATTGCACCGATTGCACTTGACGCAGGTAAAGCTTTTGCAACTGGAGCCGCATCTGCCGCTGGAACTGCGGTGGGACAAAAAATAGCTGATAAAATAAAAGGCGCACCGTCTACAGCTGAGATAAAACAAGTTATATCAGAAATCGCTCCAACAAAAGAAACTCAACGTGCTATGATAACAACAACGAAAAAACTTTTATCACCAAAGGGCGAGCAGATCATACAAAAATTAATATCTAAAGTAACAGCGCCGCAATAAATTTTTATATAATCTAATAAATAAAAAATGTCTGTTAAAAATTATCTTGATTTAGCAGAAACTCAGGAGATCGATAACACTGTAACAGAATTTGAGTATGTTGAGTATCTCGTCGAAAATTCTAATGAACCAAATAAAGCTGGTATTAGAACATTTAATACTCGAGACGAAGATGTATTTCTACTGTCACATAAGGCAATGTTAGAAGTTCGCGGTCAGATTATGACAGTGGCCAATCCGCCTGTTGCAATTGCAGCTGGAACAGAAGTAGCTCTTATAAATAATGGCTGGTGCTTATTCAAAAGTGCTAGATATCAACTAGCTAATCACACTGTAGAAGATATTTCAAGTCACCTGCAAGTTGCCAGTACAATCTTAAATATTATTTCATTTTCCGATGATTACTCGAGATCAACTGCAACGAATATGATGTGGTTTAAAGATACTGGAACTGGTGGTTTATCCGTATCAAATGAACTTTTCTCGAAAGGTGTTTTGGTACACGGAGCTGATGCCGCTGCAGATTTTCCAATTGTAAGAAATTTTCTTATTGCTAATGCTAACAATTTTGGTATAGCCGCAACGGATGCAGCCGCTAATCAAGATGCTACACGAATCTCGCTTACTGCTGCTTGTTATCATCATGGTATAACACCACCAGGAGCAGCTGCATACGGTGTTGCAATGTTAGATTTAGTTAATAAAGCAATCAGCGTAAAAAATCCACGTTACAATGAAGGTTATGCTAAGAGAAAGGCACTTGCAGAAGGATCACGTCAAATTACAATGATGCTTCCGTTAAGTACAATATTTGGCTTTTGTCGCGATTACAACAAAGTATTTCGTGGAGTTAAACATACACTTATTTTAGATCGAGCAGAACAAAACGACTGCCTATTTCGATATGGCGGAGCTGATGTGCAATTTATCATAAACAAACTTGCTTTGTGGATGCCACGAATAACGCCGTCAGTCACTAAAATGTCAGAACTAAATAGTATACTCGATAAACATACAAACAAAATTTATTTTCAACAACATAAAATATATCAAACAGCAGTTCCAAATACTACCGACTACACGTGACGAGTTACAACAACATCAAGCGAACAACTGCCGAGACAATTGTTTGTTGTATTTCAACAGCAAGCGCAACGTGGCAACCAACAACAAAATAATGCAATATTTAACCACGCCGATGTTAGACGTATATATGCTAGAATAAATTCGAAGCAATATCCAGAACGAGCGATAGAATGTAATTTTGCAGATAACGCTAACAAAAATGTTGCTCGACCTTATATGTACCTACTCGACGCAATGCAAAAATATCAGGATGTTGAAGATGGATCTCAAATATCAGTAGAGGAATTTCGTACACTTTATCCAATATTTTATTTTGATGTTAGTAAACATAGCGAGCGAGCTGTTGACTCAACAGCTGATATTGAAATTACCTGGACTCTTGGAGCAGTTCCAGTAGCACAGTTGTACTTGTAGGCGTTAGTGATCAGCGACAGATTTGTTACGATAGATTCCGTTGGAGGTTAAATGGCAGTCCAAGTTTAATCTGCAATCGTTATATAAGAAGACAAAATATATTGTAAAAGAAATGTATTTGACTGATGGCCAAGTTAAAAAATTAGCAGCTGATGTTGCAAAGCAGAGACAGGTATCATTAAAAATCAACCATGACATTTCCAAGGGTATTTTAACAAAATTAATGCTGACAAAAAATCAAGTAAACAGGTACGATTGTAAAAAAACTTTTGTTTTAACTTTAAGTGCGGCACAAATAACAGCGATGTCAAAACAAAGTGGTTTCTTTGGTCCGGCATTATCAGTACTAGCTAGCACGTTATTGCCTAAACTTTTACCGGTGTTAGGTACATTAGGACTAGCAGCAGCGTCTGGAGCAGTATCTGGTGCAACGAAAAATGCAGTTGAGGGTAGTGGAATAAAGAAAATAGTTTAAAGCTTAATTTTATGTGACCGATAAATATAATGCCACAACGAAAAACAAAATCGTCGAAAAAAAAAGAAAACAACGAAACGCCGGCAGACGAAACAAGGAGGATTTCTTCCTTTACTTTTAGCGGGACTAGCGGGAAGTATACTACCAAATCTGCTAGGAATAGGAGGACGAGGACTAACATTGCCGGGAACACGGCCACCCCGCTAAGTAACTTTGATATACTTGATAAACTAAAACAAGCAAAACATTTCCACGGAGTTTATTCTAAAGATGAACTTAGCGCTGTACCAGCTGTAGGTTCATGTGTGATAAATATACAGGATTTCAATGACGGACCCGGCACGCATTGGGTAGCAGTTTATAATAACAATCATTTTGAGTCGTTTGGACTTCCTCCGAGCGATGCAATAAAAAAATATATAAAACAAAAATATAAAATAATATATGATTCGTCCAATCAACTTCAACCTGTTGGAACTTCTGTTTGAGGATATTATTGTATAATGTTTATTAAACAGATGTCCCAATCACCTGAGAATGTCAGGAAATTTAATTTTTTAAAGTTTATTTTACAGTTTGAGAGGCAACCTTCTCACGTCAATGATGAGATTGCAATAAATTTTTGTAAAGCTTGCAAATCAATTTTATCTAAATTTATAAATATATAATGTCAACATATTGTCTTAAATGTAAAACTAAAACAGAAAATATCAATGAAACAACAGAAAAAACAAAGAACAACAGGACGATGCTGAAAAGTATTTGTGCAATCTGTGGAAAAAGAAAAAGTATGTTTTTAAAGAAGTCGTTGGGAGCTGGTTGCCCTGACAAGATTATTTTAGTAGATGACTAAAAATATAGAATGATATGCAAGTGCGATTCTGACAGAGATTTATGTCTCGAGCAAAATAAAATTGTCACTTATTGCCAACGTTGTAACAACAGAGAAATAATTGGAACAGGAATAGATATACATAAAGTAATTGGCAAATTACCAAAACCAAAAGGAGGCTGGACATTGCCAGGCCATAAATATACTGGACCTTATAATCCTCTTGATAAACAACTAGATGAAAATGATAATCCCCTGCCAGGACAAGAACCTTACAATCAAGTTAAGCAATAGCAATGCGCCATGATATATGTTATCGTGATATCGAACGTCCTGATAACGCTCGTGCAGAAAACTCA